>CM028692.1:46218154-46257272 GCA_016771965.1 Brassica carinata
AATATATAAGGAGGTTTCTCTGGATCTTTATATACATTGAATGATGATGAAGAAGGCAGAGAAGAAGAATTAAAGAAAAAGTAGTGGGTTAATTTGATTGATTGTCATTATTATCATCCGTTACTGGATCGAAAGTGGAGCATGAAGGGTTGTTCGTCGTTTCTCATAGACGGTGGTTTCAAGCAAATCCCACAAAACATCTTTGATGTGAGAAGTTTGCAAATTTCAACCTAATGGGCTTAATTGTAGACACAAATAGAATTGCTGAAATAGTTACAGCGCCATGTAGAGATGCAAGCTCATGCAATTGTATGTCTAATATTTCAGAACCAGCCTACACAGAAGTAGTAGAAAAGTCCGATCAATAAAAGATTAATTTTGCAAAGATCGTAACTTTCAAATAAAAAATATTTTTTTTGCTTAACTTTGTACAATGATTTCATAGCTGAAAACTTATCTGTCGAATGAAACAAAAAATCAAGAACGCTGATTCAATTTTGAACCTGATTGAGCTGTTTTTGTGGCTCAGCCGTTGTTACCAGTATCGGGATCAGCGCGGTGGAGGGGTACGCTTTTGGTTGCGTCGCTAATCCATTGATTTAAAAAAAACGAATTGGGTAAGGAATAAATTGAAGATATGATTCAAGAATGTTATTTGATGAGTAGGAGTGGATGGTAAATCTGCTGATTAATACAGAGAACTGAAATTTGCAGCTAGTCAAATCGATTCAGATGAAGTGGAAGAGTCGGGACGACGGTGATATGATTTGAGTTCTTTGGACTCATTAACGATGGGCCATTTAATATAGATTTGTAGCCCACATAAATTGACCCATTGTTATATGCTCTCGATTAATAGATGAAGTGACGTGGTGTTAGAGAATCTCATGATTGGTTGATTAAATTGGAGGACGTGGACAGCCTCCCCTTTCACTATATCTTCCTTTTAATATAGTTTAGATATAAATGCCGACACATCGATAGTCATCTAGAAGCAAACGTTCAAATATGCCACAAACAATCAAAGCGGTTGGTCGGTTAAAACCGATCACGAGTTCATAGCCTTCCAAGCCTGCGTCCTCCCGATGACGAGAGCCTTAACCATTGACTTAAACGCTTCCAAGCTCGTACAGTTTGCAGTGAGGGGAAGAAGACACGTAGGTAAAAATTGATGGTAAAATAAAGACGTGACATGGCAAAGATATCTCAAATCCAGAATATAAGACTGATGGAACAAAGATAACTTACAAGGAAAACTCCACATCCGAATGAGATGAATGCTAGCATGCAACGTAAGATGTATTTGATTGTCACATCATCAAAAGTTATGTTGATAACGAGGCTTGCCAGAAGTGCGAGTAACACAGTAGCCTTTACGCTTCTCACGAGACATTGGGAGGGATACTGAATTAGATTAACACATAAACTCGTATGAGTTCTCATTATAAATATTTTGAATAACTGGACCGAACCCAGAACTGAGCATAAACCTTTGGCTGAATGCTCAGGCTTATCACACCACAGAGCTAGAAAAGACATTATATATATATAACTAAATTCAACAACAACAACAACAACAACAACATACATTGTCGTATGGCGATGGTTCAACGGGTGGTTTTTCATTCAGAGACTTTTGACGCAGCATATTGTTAAGTAACATATGCTTCAATTCCTCTCTTACAAGTGAAGCAGTACCTTCCTACAATACACAGTTAATAAATCAGGACACTACAATGTAATTTGCGATCAACTAAACAAAAACAGAAAAATTGTGTTTTCTTATATTACCTGAAAACCAAACATAGTTTGAAGCATAGAAACATAGTCCTTGTCTGCTGGAATAGCCCGGGGCATCTTTGCATTCGTTGATATTCACTAATAGGAAATAATGTTCATAAATATTTAGTTTTGAGATTTAGGGTTATTGGGAGATTTATATATATAGGGTAGATTTTAAAAATCTTGTGGAAGAGAAATCATTTAAGATATTACTTAAAATTGAAATTTTCCAAAAAGAATTATGAGAAACTATTTTCTTTAAAAAATTTAAGGAAACATTTATGAATGTGTATGATAAGCTACCTTAATTTGACATATATGCATATTTTAGGAAAAGATTACTGAATAAGTAAAATATCTTTTTTAATTTTTGGAAGATATTGATAAATATTTATAATATCTTCATAAAATTTAAGAAAGCTTTCATTAATGTGTATTTAAAAAAAATTCTTAAATGTGTATTTAGAAAATTCTTCGTGAATGTATATTTATGAATATGTCTTACTAAATTTGAATTATATGTATAATATTTTCCTAAAAATTTAGAAAGATCTTCCTCAATTAGGTAGATAAATATTTTAAATATATTACATATATATCGTTTATTAGGATTTTAGAGAAAAAAATTATGACGATGTTGTCATACATGAGTGTATGTGTTAATGTGATGAATATATGTTTGTACTTATGAGACAAAATATATAATAAATTAATAAGAAAAAAATTATTAAAAAAAATAGTTAAAAAAAAACTTAAACCAAAACGAATTATAGAAAATAACGAATTACAGAGTCCTATCAATATAAAAATATTTTAGGTAAAAACCTTAACTAAAATTAATTATAAAATATAATTTTCCTTTTCAAAAGCTTAAATAAAATAAAAGTAATCAACTTTTTCTAATAAATAACTAACTATCTTTGAATAGATAATTTTACGTTTAAAAATTATAAACAAAAAACCCTTCAAATATTTCATCTGATATGACTGTGACACATGTCAATAAAATTTTGTATTGTGAAAAGTGTCGATAAAAACCTGTCATTATGTGAATAATTTTTTTGGACTAAAATAACTTCCATTTTCTAAAATCCTAAATAAAATAGATTTTTAAAATAACTTTTTCCTTTTTAAATCGTAACCAAAAGGAAATTTTTAAAAATCCTGACAAAAGGGAATTGTAAAAGCTTATTTTATTGTATTTTTTTCTGTTTAAGAATTTAATGATAAACATGATACTAAAAATTATATTATTAACAAATAAAATTTGTAGAAGTGATATTGGAAAATGAATTTTGAAAAAATAACAACTTTTAAAAATCGTTATTACTAGAATTAAATATTAGATATAGATTTACTTTTCTAAATCATAGACAAAAGATAATTGTATAATATAATGATTTTAGTTTTTCTTCTCTCAAAATAAGAAAAATCGTAAAAGAATATTTGATAGTAATTTATCAAAAATTCTAAAAATAGATTTGTATCGCATTTTTAAGTCCTAACCAAAATAAAATTGTAAAAACAATTGGTAATATTTTTTTAAAATAGAACTTGATGATGAACATGATACTTAAATTTATGTAATGAACAAAAACAAATTGTAAAAGTAATAGTGATAGTGATATGAGTTGTAATATAATAATTATAAAATTATTTAATAATAACTTGAAATAATGATTTGATATTAATTTTTTTTTTCTGAAATTCTAAACAGAAGATAATTGTAAGAGATTAAATGACAGTATTTCTTCTTTTTTACAAAAGTTCTAAATAAGAGATATTTAAAAAAATAGAATAGTTTCCATTTTTAATATATTAACAAAAATAAAATTTTAGAAACTTATTTAATAGTACTTATAAATAAGAGTTAGATGACAAACATGATCCTAAAACTATTTAAATTAACAAAAAAAAATATATAAAAATGATAATTAATTATATATAAAAATAATGATTTCACATGATTTATATTGGTTGAACAACTAAACATCCATAGATCACTAACATATATAAATGATAAAAATGCACAAAAGTGTCTTCGAAAATCCTAAAATGATTATTGAAACTTCAATAAATGACCATAAAATTAGTATATAATTTAATTCAGAAGAATAACATATAGTAAGTTAATAAAATATTAAATTAGTACATTAAAATGTATGATGCGGTCAGTGACTCGATTGACCTTATTTAAATTTCAAGTATTTTAATTTCACTATAATTCTCTATTCAGGTTGGTTTCGGTTTTAATTTTTAGGTATGAATATTTTCCTAACCTTTAACACAAAGTCGATAACAATTCACCCATACACTATGACTATTAAAGTACAAATATTAACTAGAACTTATGTGGGAACATAATTTCTTAATTTTAAAATAGATCTTATAGTGCAAAAAATCATAAACTATAATAAATGATTTTTTTATTCTTTTATGTCCTTTATAAAATTAGAACATCAAATAGAATCCGCTGGTCCATATCTAGTATGACATAAGACTGGCTACACAAAATTAAATGGTCAAAACCAAAAGAAACATCCGGAGTAATAGGGCTCAAAGCTATTTTGGTACAGTACAGTAACACGTGGAGGAAGCAGATACATTGTCTCGTAACACAAAACAAACTCAAACAACACTATTCCCAACCAATCTTAAGAGTTTTACCAATCTTTAATCTCATGTCTCTTGATGATCATCCCCAAAACCGAATCCATTCATATGCTTAACAGATCAATGTGTGTTCCAGAGTTTAACAGCAACAATGACAAGACGACCTTCTCACAGATTTTGGTAATCTCATCCATTGGCTTGCTCTTAGCCCTAGCACTGCATTACCGTCTCAGGAAGATACGTCACTCCAAGAACATCCCTCGTCTCAGACGGTCTCACAAACACAAAGGCCATGAGAAACTTGAGAGATTCTCTCACTACGTTGGTAAAATCAATCTACATATTATCCTCTTTGAAATCTCCAGATGATAATATAGATTTGATGCATTACAAGGCTTATGTTGTTTGTGCTTTTTTCTTTCTCTTTTTTCAGTGCGTCAAATGGGATTCAAGGACAGGAGAGAGTGTCCTCATCTCTGCAAATTAGCCAATGAGTACATAAGGAAATCAGGTTGCTGCGAGGAAGACATTTACAGCTTCTTCTCCGAAGAGCCTGATGCTGATTCCCTCTTCATTAAACTCGTCGAGGAGTTTGAGAGATGCATTCTCAGTTACTTTGCTTACCACTGGAGCCATGCAGATCTCATGATCAGTCAGGTTAACCAAAAAAAAACACACACAAACAAAAGTTTTAAAGATCCTTGGTTGACATGGATTATGTTGCAGATACTCAGCGCTGATGTTGAGCCTAAAAAGAAGCTCAAGCACATTGTCATGGCAGCAACGAGGTGATTCTAAAACAACAACAAAAAGCTATCCAGACTGTGTGTCTCCTTTGGTGAAATGATATGTTTCTTGATCTGTATAATAGGGATCAGAGGTTTGAGAGGGTGACTAAGAATCTAAAAGTGGCAAGAGTGTTCAACACATTGGTAGAGGAAATGAAAGCAATGGGGATAGCATCTGTTGATGACTCGGAATGTACAGAAGTGATGGCTCCAGTTGCACACAAGGACCGAAGCCCTGTTCTACTCCTTATGGGTGGTGGTATGGGTGCAGGAAAGAGCACTGTGCTTAAAGACATTCTCAAAGAGTAAGTAAATAAGATCTAATATATATATATATATTAGTTTACTTAGATCTTTTCACTTACATGTAACATGGTTGGTTGCGTGGTTTTGGGATCAGACCATTTTGGGCAGGAGCAGATGCTGTGGTAATAGAAGCTGATGCTTTCAAAGAATCTGATGTGATATACAGAGCTCTAAGCTCCAGAGGCCATGCTGATATGATCAAGACTGCTGAATTCGTAAGGTTCTTTGTTTCCTTATAGGGTGCACAAAGAATGCTTTTATTACACAAAGGAACCAAATCAAGTTTTAGTAACTCTTGACACAGGTTCACCAATCATCAACGGATGCAGCATCATCTCTGCTAGTTACAGCTCTCAATGAAGGGAGGGACGTGATAATGGATGGAACACTCTCGTGGGTACCATTTGTGGTGCAGACCATAACCATGACAAGGAATGTGCATCGCCACCGTTACAGAATGGGAGCTGGCTACAAGGTTGGCGAAAACGGAGATGTTATAGAGAACTATTGGGAACGCATAGGGGAAAGACAACAGCTGCAAGAGGATGGGAAGGAGAGAAAGCCATACAGGATAGAGTTAGTTGGAGTTGTGTGCGATGCTTACTTAGCAGTGATTCGAGGCATACGGTGAGAGCTGTTGGTACTAATTTTCAAACAAATGTGTGTGTATTTTTCTTACCATAAGGTTTTTGGTTTAACCATATAATGCAGGAGAGCAATAATGTGTAGAAGAGCGGTGAGGGTGAGATCTCAGCTGAGATCTCACAAGAGGTTTGCAGATGCGTTTCTTACCTACTGCAACTTAGTTGACAATGCCAGGCTTTACTGCACTAACGCTCTTGAAGGTTCTCCAAAGGTTAGAACCTGACAATGTTACAAGTAAATGAAAGTGAGAATCCATGGTGAAACAATTGTATTTTTTTTTTTTTTTGTGTGTGCAGATGATAGCATGGAAAGAGAAGGAGAAGACATTGCTAGTGGATCCAGAGGAGATAGACTGTTTGAAGAACGTAGGGAGGTTAAACGAGGATGCAGATTCTATCTACGAGCTATACAGAAGACCAAACCCTGCTTGTGAGGCTGGATCGATATGGAAAGACATTGTTCTGTCTCCTTCCAGGTTCAACATTCAACAGGAGCTCAAATACTCAATTCAGAAAGTGGAAAGATTCAAACAATGTCTCCAAGAAACACCAAAGTCAGAAACAGAGCAAAAGGATGTACTTTCTTAGCTTTGTTTCCTAGCAATGTTACCATCTGTTACACTGTAAGAGATGTGTTAAAGGTACCAAATGCATCATATGATTCAGACAAAAAGGTACTAATCTCACCTTTAACTTTGCCATGTTTGTTGTTCTAAAGTAAACCAGTTCCTTCAAAGCATAGTTATGTTGTCTGCATAAGACCATTGAACAAGAAAGAAGCATGAAAACATTGACACAATGTTTAAGATTCATACAAGAAGCAATTCAGAACAACTAGATTAACATAAACCATGTAAGAAGTTTAAAGTAGACCTGTTCCTCGTTAGCAATGAAACAAAGAAGAT
Source organism: Brassica carinata (assembly GCA_016771965.1). Lineage (NCBI taxonomy): Eukaryota > Viridiplantae > Streptophyta > Magnoliopsida > Brassicales > Brassicaceae > Brassica > Brassica carinata. Next base: position 46,225,193 of record CM028692.1, read on the forward strand.
TTCAACAAGAAAGAATCTAACATCCAATGAGACAATGTTCTAGATTCATACAAGAATCAATTCAGACAGAACTAGATGAAGATTAACCATGTAAGAAGCTTTAATTTCAAAACAAACCAAAAAATTACAAAAAGGAACAAAGGGGGTTTCAAGAAGAAACCAGAAACAAAGATAAAAAGCTTCTTCAAGGATGGATTCAAATTCAAATTATACAAGACTACCCCCTAAGAGAAGCTAACCACCATCACAAACCATGTATTCATTCAATCTCCCTCCTTCACTACCCTATACCCCATCTTTCTTCATTTCTTCACTTCTTCACCTTCCTCGTGGAAGCCCTTTTCGCCGGAGACTTTACAGTCTTCTTAGCCGGAGCCTTGGCCTTGGCCTTCTTAGTTACAGCCGCGGCTTTCTTAGCAGGAGCAGCAGCTTTCTTCCCTGCAGACGTTCTAGTCGAAGTCCTCGCCGCTTTGGCAGGTCTCTCTTTAGCCTTGGGCTTCGCAGCAACAGCTTTGGTCTTGGAAACAGCCGCTACAGTCTTTGTCTTTGGTTTGGGTTTAGCAGCGGTGACTTTAGCCTTTGGCTTCACAGCTACAGCTTTGGTCTTGGACCCTTTAGCTGCTGGTTTGGCTTTAACAGCAGCAACTTTAGCCTTCGGTTTAGATACGGTTGCCTTCTTCTTAACCGGAGCCGGTTTAGGAGCAGCAGCAACGGCGGTTGATTTAGCGGAGGGGAGCTTGAAGGAGCCTTTGACTTTGACGAGCTTCTCGGAAGCGACGAGTCTCTTGAGATTGACGAGGAGAAGCTTCCTGAACGTGGGAGGAAGCGACGACTTCTGCTTCTCCTCTATGAACTTCTGAATCGCGTATTGGCTAGATCCGGTTCTCTCCTTCAACGTCGTGATCGCATCCTTAATCATCTGCCATCGATTGATTTTCAAAAAACCAAATCTCAATCCCAAAAAATCGAATTTAGATCGAAATCGAATCTGATACCTCTTCGTAGGTAGGGTGAGATGAAGAAGCTCTCTTCCTCGGAGACTTGGCTGCCGCAGGCTTCTTCTTCTTCGGAGCTTTAACTTCCTTCGTCTTCTTCGCTTTACCACCCTTCGCCGCAGGTTTCTTCTCACTCGCCGGCGGTGCAGTCACCGTCTCTTCGACGTTGGTAGGAACGGTTTCTTCCTCTGCCGACATCTCTGTCTCTCTCTCTTTCTTTCAAGAAGTTTTATGCGATTGATGGGATTCTGATGAAGACGACGAGAACTTCGGAAATGTTTATATAGTCAGATGTGTGTTTCTATCTCTGCTCTCATTGGTTAATACAGCGAGTACTCGGATCGGTTCTGTTTGAATTTTAGCCGTTGGATCTAACGCTATCGACGGTGTGGAGAGGAGGAGTGTGGATGTGAGGGTGAGGAAGTTAATGGATGTGGGTAGGTGCTTTTTGGTGTGCTTTTAGGTTCGATTAAAATGGTCGTAACTGATGTTATACTTGATGAAATTCAGTTTTGTTTTGTTCAGTTTGTAGATAATTCTTTAAGGTTTCTTTTGAATGTTTACTCGTGTTCAACGGATTAGTTTTGGATGAGAAAATCTGTTTTGAAGCGAGGTTGGTCGAAACTGTGGTTTGTTTTGATAGTATTAAGGTATATTTGGTTTTGTGGAGAATGTTTGTGGGGAGATTATGAATGTTTGTATTCGTTGGAAACTAGACTAATCAACGAGTCTAACGAACCAAGAATTTTTAAAATCGGATCTTGTTTTGGTGGAAAATCATGGTATTGGAGTCGACCGAAGATGACCATCTTCTAGTATATGGTGCCACACACAACTTGTTGCATGTGTGAGGTGTCTTTCTTCAAGAGTGTCTCAGCTAAAGCAACCAGAGATTTATGTATTAGATTCATTTTCATAAAGTTAATTACATCGTGATTCACTAGAATATATTTGTTATACAAGTTATATTTTCAAGACTTAGTTTCACAATAACGATGATGTATGCAACTATGCATCTATCTTCTAATAGCGTACAATTACTGTTGTTATCAATAACAATATGATTTTCATCAACAATATGAATACAAAATTTAGATCTTACATTGCTAGGTTTTTTTAATCCAGCAATTGAAATCGAACCCAACTCAAATCAAAAACGAATAAATTGACCTAAAACAAAATTTCATTCACTAAAAATAAAGAAATCGTCTGTAGGCAACCATAGTTGAATAATTCCAGATTTACATATATTTTTATAAACAAGGGTACTTTAGAAAAAGGCTTAATTAATATATATAGTTATACAATACTAAGCCGCTAAGTAAAATAGGAACCTTTAATTAATCTCCCTTTCGTGAAAGTAAACGTGTTAGACATTTCACCAGTCTCTCATCCGATTATTAACTGGGTTATGATGGTTTACTTTCGGATGTCATGCAGTTCCACTTTACGATTACCAATAGATTACCAATAGAAGCTAATGTTGGTTGCAAGATACTCTTAAGTCTCTAGAATATAGAAGAATACTATAACCAGGCATTAACAAACATGCAAATTAATAACAGATGAACTTCTTTCGTTGTGGATCTAGTAACGAGCTAGTATATGGTTGATACTATTGTCAATATGTTTTCAGTTTATCGATATACCGGACATATAACGAAAGTCATGTTCCTGATATCCTTCCATAAACTGTCAATCTGAGTGCATAATAACTTTTAGTATCATCTACATATGTTGAAAAATCTTATGACTAACTTGATTCCTTGGATTACTTGTCAATTGTCACCGCCCCTTATCTATATAGAATGAATAGATGATATTCACACATGTCACTGTCATCTATTCTTGGTCAGTGCACACGCCAAAGTATTTACAGAATATTCAAAAGATTTATGCAACTAAAAGTTTGTACGGCGCTATAACTGTTGTTAGGACTTGGGACTTGTGATAGATTAGACTAACAAAATGTGAGATGCGGATGCATATATAATTCAGGTAAGAACACTCCAGCACTCGAACTTCCAACAGACTCCACTCTTAGTGTTAGATCGACAACCACACATCCCACGAAGCTTTTGGAACCCATTAACAATTTATGCTTGTATTATTTGCTTATCCTAGTACATGACGTTTCCTTAGCAAACATAAATCTGTTTGCTAATGATGATGTACATATCTTGAACTAGTACTATTCATGACTTAGTATGGCTCCGGATATCAACAAAATTTAAGGGAATCATGGGAAAAAGAAAGACAGGGAAAACTAGACCATGCATTATCTTTATTCCTCGAATTTAGACTAATGGGATTCAAGTAGTGTTGACTCTCTGTATGTAAATGGATTTCTCTATATTTAGGCAAATTAAGCAAAATTTTGTTGCAGTGCTTGCATGTTTCGAGCCATGAGAAATGATAGGTTCAATCTTTTGTCTCCACACAAAATATCAAATACCCACGACTATTGGCCATTGGGCTCGGACCACTAGTCCATTATTGTTCATGTTTTATTTTTTGATCATAGTTTGTTCATGTCTTTTCCAATCGCCTTTTGGACATAAACAATTCTGTTACGCAAATAGTAATACTAGTTATATACTAGTGACATATATAAAATATATTATCGTAAATTAGGAACCGAGATAAAAATTACATATAAGTTGTGAAAATTGATTTTATGGGCACACAATATATCATATCACACATAGTCTTATGATAAAACTAGTGGTATTCGGTAGTTAAATATGTTGTATTAGCATATAAATTTATAATTTATTATATGCATTTGGTAAAGAAAATATGAAAATAAAATATGTTAAAAATGATATTTCTGATCTTTTTATAGTGGTTGGCACGACAACACTCTTGATCGAGGTGTGAGAACAGATGCATTTGGTGTTACATCAGAAATTTGTTTAAAGCTGCAATATTATGATCCTTTCATTCTTGCTTCTAATCCATCGTAATTAAATGTTAATTATTTAGAATGATTCATCATCATGTGTATTAATTTATAATTTTACTAATAATTTTTAATGTTACAGATTTGTTATATCAAGTACCGGTAAGGAACAGAGACGATTCATGGGTTATCTGTTACAAGACTCAACCCGAGAGGCGAAGTTCGTGGAAGTTTCGAGCGGAAGACCCACTACAACCAAGCACATCCAACTTCAAGTGAAGCGAAGATTTAGCTGGAGTTGGCCTTGTAGTCGATTTAACCGACTTCGAGAGGAAGTCGCCGCCACGTAGAGGATGAACCAGTGATTGGAGAGTTTCACCAAGATCCCGATTCAGATTCATCCGGTGATTATGACTCTGGAAACGACTAGCATCGACTTTTTTTTTGAATATTCCAACGAATTCGAGGAAGATAAGGGTTTTCGATTTCCTCGAATATTCGAGGAAATTCGAGGAAATAGGGTTTCTAAACCGAAAATAACGTTTTGCGGTTTGAATAACACTTATATAACCCTTATTAAGTGGCTTAGACTAATTATAAAGTTAAACATTTGTTCCTTACCCTATAATAAACATTTTTCTGATTGTATGAACGAAATCCCCACAACGTAAGAGAAACACTTATACACTTTAACTATAAGGTGAAGGGAATACTTTCAATTCGTTTTGAAATTTGTTATTTCATTGTTATTTCATGGTTTATGATCATCTATACAAAGAATCCTCAATGGTATGCATTACAATTGTATAAGAAATGAAATACGGCAAAAAAAAATTGATGTTTTGGAACCCTAAACACTAGTTCCTCGAATTCCTCGAATATTCGACGAATTCGAGGAAGATAAGGGTTTTCGATTTCCTCGAATATTCGAGGAAATTCGAGAAATAGGGTTTTAAACCGAAAACAACGCTATGGTTTGAATAACACTTATATAACTCTTATTAAGTGTCTTAGACTGATTATGAAGTCAAACATTTGTTCTTTACCCTATAATAAACACTTTTCCGATTGTATGAACGAAATCCCCACAACGTAAGATAAACACTTATACACTTTAACTATAAGGTGAAGGGAATACTTTCAATTCGTTTTGAAATTTGTTATTTCATCGTTTATGATCATCTATACAAAGAATCCTCAATGGTATGCATTACAATTGTTTAAGAAATGAAATACGGCAAAAAAAATTGATGTTTTGAAACCCCAAACACTAGTTCCTCGGAATTCCCTCGGAATTCCCTCGGAATATTCCGACGGAATTCCGAGGAAGATAAGGGTTTCCTCGAATTTCCTCGAATATTCGAGGAAATTCGAGGAAATAGGGTTTTAAACCGAAAACAACGCTATGGTTTGAATAACACTTATATAACCCTTATTAAGTGTCTTAGACTGATTATGAAGTCAAACATTTGTTCCTTACCCTATAATAAACATTTTTCCGATTGTATGAACGAAATCCCCACAACGTAAGAGAAACACTTATACACTTTAACTATAAGGTGAAGGGAATACTTTCAATTCGTTTTGAAATTTGTTGTTTCATGGTTTATGATCATCTATACAAAGAATCCTCAATGGTATGCATTACAATTGTATAAGAAATGAAATATGGCAAAAAAAATTGATGTTTTGAAACCCCAAACACTAGTTCCTCGAATTCCTCGAATATTCGACGGAATTCGAGGATATTTAAGTATCCGCCGAATTTCCTCGGAATATTTTCATTTAACCGGGCAAATTTTTCGCGAAAATTGAAATTGGAATTCCGACGGAATTCCGACGGATAGTATCCGTCGGACCCTAGGTTTTATAACCACGAGCCGCTTCTTCTTCCCCATTTCTCTCTTCCTCTGCGCCTCTTCTCCCTCTTCTCCGGCGATTTACCCTTCCTCTCCGACCTCTTCTCCGGCGATCTCCCCTTTCTCTTACACAAATAATGTAAGGACCCTATCCCACTCTCTTAGGTTCTATTTGTTAGGTTTTTGTGTAGATTTGATAGATTTTTGTTAAGGTGATTGGTTAGGATTGTGATTTGGTTGTATAATAGGTTTAGAATTGTGATTTGGTTGAATAATTTGTTTTGTTGAATTGATTAAGAATTTTTTTATAAATTTTTGATTTTTTTTGTATTTATAAATTCGATTTTTGAGTATAAATTCGATTTTTATATTTTACAAAACGATTTTTGTATATAAATTCATTTTTTTGGATTTTACAAAACGTTTTTTGTATATAAATTCGATTTTTTGGATATCACAAAACATTTTTAATATCTTTAAAACTTTTTTTGTGATTAAAAACTATTATTTGGGATTTAAAAAAAATTGTTTTTTTATATTTATATTATATTAATTCCTTAATTTATTAAACATTTTTAATATTATTAAAACTATTTTTTGTAATTATTAAACTATTTTTTATTTATTAAAACTATTTTTTGTTTATTAGAACTATTTTTATATATTTATTAAACATTTTTAATGTCTATAAAACTTTTTTGTGATTAAAAACTATTATTTGGGATTTAAAAAAAAAAATTTATATTTATATTATATAAATTTCTATATTTATTAAACATTTTTAATATTATTAAAACTAATTTTTTGTAATTATTAAACTATTTTTTATTTATTAAAACTATTTTTTGTTTATTAGAACTATTTTTATATATTTATCAAAAAATTTAATGTCTATAAAACTTTTTTGTAATTAAAAACTATTATTTGGGATTTTTTTTTTTTAAAAAAAAATTAATTTATATATTTCTATATTTATTAAATATTTTTAATATCTTTAAAACTTTTTGTGATTAAAAACTATTATTTGGGATTTAAAAAAATTGTAACATAAGAGTTATGACATCTAAAAAATCAAGACAGGAAATTCATAAATATTTATGTCTAATGTGAATAATAAATTTGTAACTCGACAGGTTCTTCTTCTTCAACAATCCAAAACTCTCTTTTGTAATCCACATGATCATATGATCTTATTCTTTTAAGTGGAGATCTATAAAACAAATTTAAAAACATAACTATTTTTAAAGTAAAAAGTAAAACTATCTGTTGGTTCAACCAGTGGTGCAAGCGGTATCGGTTTGGACTTTATTGAGTTTTGTGGGTTTTGCAGATTTTAAATTTTAGGCCAAACCCGATTATATTGGGTCACCGGATTTACGGTTCAACCGCAGATCCGGGCCAGGTTCAAAACACTATTATAAACGTTTGAGCTTGTAAGAGGAAAAAATTAAAAATTCAATGTCTTTCACAATTAACATCAAAACCCATTAAATATAGATTGAAAAAATAAATTAATTATTAAAAGAGAGTGTCACATGGCATTTTTCTCCCAAGGAGAAAAAAACTTTCCTTTATTATTATAGATAGATAGATAGATAGATAGATAGATAGATAGATTTCATACTGTCTGTAAAAGATTCTAAAATTATTCATTAAAAGTTTTCGCCATTTTTATCATTTGAAATAAATGTGCTACCAAAACAAGGTTCGAGTCCTTGTGTGTGTTTTGCTTAAATCCTTCTTGTGTTTTTACTATCTATTTATTTGTGATGCGTGATACAGACCGTGAGACATAAGTGGCCTGCAAAGTGGAGGAACTTTATTCCTGATCTAGTTAGAGCATCTCCAAAAGCTCCCTTATGTTAAGGTTTGGGAAAACTTCAAAGATAAGGTTTGAAGGTATTTCTTTCAAAAGCAAAACCTTATACTGAATCTTAAAACTTTTATATTTTACATAATAGTTCTTGTGTTTAATGAAACTTAATTAAAAGCATAAATATTTTACAATAGCTATAAAACATACAACAAAAATATTAAGAAATAGTTTATACTATTTTTAAAAAAATTGTAACATAAGAGTTATGACATCTAAAAAATCAAGACAGAAATTCATAAATATTTATGTCTAATGTGAATAATAAATTTGTAACTCGACAGGTTCTTCTTCTTCAACAATCCAAAACTCTCTTTTGTAATCCACATGATCATATGATCTTATTCTTTTAAGTGGAGATCTATAAAACAAATTTAAAAACATAACTATTTTTAAAGTAAAAAGTAAAACTATCTGTTGGTTCAACCAGTGGTGCAAGCGGTATCGGTTTGGACTTTATTGAGTTTTGTGGGTTTTGCAGATTTTAAATTTTAGGCCAAACCCGATTTATATTGGGTCACCGGATTTACCGGTTCAACCGCAGATCCGGGCCAGGTTCAAAACACTATTATAAACGTTTGAGCTTGTAAGAGGAAAAAATTAAAAATTCAATGTCTTTCACAATTAACATCAAAACCCATTAAATATAGATTGAAAAAAATAAATTAATTATTAAAAAGAGAGTGCCACATGGCATTTTTCTCCCCAAGGAGAAAAAAAACTTTCCTTAAAATTAAAAATTCAATGTCTTTCACAATTAACATCAAAACCCATTAAATATAGATTGAAAAAAATAAATTAATTATTAAAAAGAGAGTGTCACATGGCATTTTTCTCCCCAAGGAGAAAAAAAACTTTCCTTTATTATTATAGATAGATAGATAGATAGATTTCATACTGTCTGTAAAAGATTCTAAAATTATTCATTAAAAGTTTTCGCCATTTTTTATCATTTGAAATAAATGTGCTACCAAAACAAGGTTCGAGTCCTTGTGTGTGTTTTGCTTAAATCCTTCTTGTGTTTTTACTATCTATTTATTTGTGATGCGTGATACAGACCGTGAGACATAAGTGGCCTGCAAAGTGGAGGAACTTTATTCCTGATCTAGTTAGAGCATCTCCAAAAGCTCCCTTATGTTAAGGTTTGGGAAAACTTCAAAGATAAGGTTTGAAGGTATTTCTTTCCAAAAGCAAAACCTTATACTGAATCTTAAAACTTTTATATTTTACATAATAGTTCTTGTGTTTAATGAAACTTAATTAAAAGCATAAATATTTTACAATAGCTATAAAACATACAACAAAAATATTATCAACAAAATTAATAAATAAAATATTGCATGTAAATAAAAACATACAAAATAATGCATTAAATTACATAATTATTCATTATAATTACAGCTAAAATTGTTTTATATATGATTAGTTAAGGAACTTTGAAGTGATAAATACGTTTCTTTATTTTTAATTTATAGACTACGAGCTAAAAAGTTTTGAAAATAAACATTCTTGTTTGTTATCATTTCAATTTGTAAAAATGACGTAGTTCATCTTCAATAAACATGTTACTCATAATAATGTACACTGTTGTTATGTAATATTCTAACATTATTTAATCTTTTATAATAATTGTTGTATTATTAATTAAATATTTTGTAATAAAAAGGACTAAAGTGATTAAATAATAAAGTTATTAACATTATTTAAAAGTTACACAAGTAAAAGGACTAGAAAAGTAAGAAATCTTAAATATAATGTTTTGTATAGTGAAACCTTATATTTGAGGTTTCACTGTATAAAACCTTATATTTGAAGTTATAATCCATTGGTTATAAATTACAAGTAATGCATACTAAATATGGTGATACTAGTAGTTTTCCTTTACCATGTACAGAGATAATAAATTTAAAAATATAATTATTTTATATGAAATAAAATTTTCAGTTTTCAGTTTTTATAGTTTAAATTTGTTAGTTAAAAAATATAACTATAATCTATCTATTTGTAGTTTTGTTTATTTAAGTTTACTTTATTTTTTATATTTGATTTATTTAAATTTTAATAAAACTAATTTACATTTTATAAGGATTTTATTCATCTTATACTTTATTTATTTAATTTTATTTTAATTTATGTATTTTTAAATATATAAGTTAGTTAACATAAATATATATGCACTAAATAAAAATAATATATTTAAGTTAGTTAACATAAATATATATGCACTAAATAAAAATAAAATATATAATTATAACTACACTTGTTCGAAAGAATATATATATAATAAAATATATGATTTATAAATTGATATAGAAAAATTATTAACTATTACCATATTTAAAAATCTTACTAAAGTGAATATTTATGAAGAAATATAAATCTGTATATAGAAAATAGTCATCATCATATTTAAGTAATTTTACCAAAAACATAAATATCAAAATAGGAAATTTGACATATCATAATTATGTTGATGTCATATCATCCTTTTGTGACATGTCATCATATTTAGTGAAAAATAATATGGTGATGACACATGTTAATCTCAAATAATGTTTAGAATTTAATAAGTTACAAGGAAAAAAAATGGTGATATAATAGTGTGGAAGTAATTCCACTTGAAACTATAATATACAAGTGATATCACACGCACTATATCAATTTTTAATCTATAACATATCTATAATCTGGTTTGGATCAGATCGATTGAATTACTTCTTAAACAAGATCAATATTTGGCCAGCTGATTTTTGGATTGATCGGGCCAATATAAAATTATCGGTAGAACTATTCTCTGTGCATCCATATTTTAAGATAATCGCGTATAACGTGGGATATTATAATATATCAAAATCATATAATACACGGACTATAAATTAGAAGGCATCCATGTGAGCAGAGCAATTACAACAAACAGAAAAAATATATCAATATACCGAAACGATCTAATAATCAATGGCCACATCTCAGGCCCTGCAGCCTTTGTTTCTTCTCCTTCTTTCACTTTTTTTCGTACCAGCTGCTTTAGGTGCCTTCGTCGACTTTATGAACTGCGAGGGTTCCAGCCCTGACCGTCGCGTCAATGTCACTAGTGTTAGGGTCAATCCATACCCGCTTGGTCTTGGCGATGCAGGTGCATCCTTTACGATAAACGCTGATACAAGTAAGCAATTTTTTTTTCTTTTCTGATGATTTTTCAGGCAAGTCAAACTTTTCTAATATTTTTTTTTTGTTGTGTGAGCAGCCTTTTACGTAACAGCGAGAAAAATAGAGTTAAAAACGGTTAGTGAGCCATTGCATCTTAATAGGGTGCAAAAAAACTACTCCCTCTGTAATGTGACGACATGCCCTGTTACACCTGGCCCTATTGTGTTTACTTTTCCTATCTTTATACCCCGGAGTGGTTTTAAACTTGTAAGTTTTTCTTTACATTAACACCAGTTTGAGACGAGACCATAATATATATGCATATTTCAAACCTATTATATATATTGATTATATGATTTTCTGATGACCAATTCTTTAGATAAAGCAGAGTGAATATTTTGCTATAATAAGGATGTACGAGACTGATATAAGCCAGACTATGTGCGTCAGCTTCAAATACCCGATCCTTGGTTGGAATTCTATTCATGATATGATTATTTCTGATGAGCCTTCTTTAGATAAAGCAGAGTGAATATTTGGCTATAATAAGGATGTACGAGACTGATCTAAACCAAACTATGTGCGTCAGCATCAAATACCTGATCCTTGGTTGGAATTAATCTTATGCTGTTGTATCCTTTGTTTCAAGACTTTTTAACGTCTCTCTTGTTATTCCTTGTATATTATGTAATCTTCTTTTTGCTAGCTATTCTGTGTCGTCCAACAATAAATAACGTTTGCTGTTTACACACGTACACCCTTGACACCAAGTCCCTGTTATGTATCTCTGTTTTATTTTTATTTTGGTTTGCACCTTTGATTTGAAGGACGTTACATTTGTGAAACCATTTATGTGTCTTAATTCTTCAAGCTGTAACTAACACAAATTGCGTACACTCTAAAATGCTACTCAACCAAACATTTAATTAAAAATTTGATATCCAATTCATATTAAATTTCAATTTTCGTAAATCAGTATCTTGGATTGAGCGCAAACCCTAATTTTGCGACTTACCCGATCATTCTTTAAGGGGAAAACGTAAGACCCACCCTTAAATATTACTCCATCCGTTTCATATTATTTGCCATTCTAGGTTTATACACATAGATTAAAAAACATTTAATTTTACATATTTTCAAAATAAAAACACTATTACCAATAGGTACGGGCATATCGGTTTAGTTTCGGGTTCGGTTTGGTTTGGTTAATTTGAATTTTATAAAACTCAACCTAATTAAAGCCTAAATAGCTTTGGTTTGGCTTTGGTTTTGGTTTGGTTTGGGTTTAGTTTGTATTTAGTTTGGTTTGGTTTAGTTCGGTTTTAGTTTGGTTTAGTTCGGTTTGGTTTTGATTTAGTTGGTTTTGATTTAGTTTGGTTTACTTTATTATGGTTTAGTTTGGTGCGGTGTAGTTTGGGTTGGTTATAAAATATGATGGCATCAGTTTTATTAAAAAATAATCAACTTATAAAAGATATAGTGGGAATACAAAGTCATAAATTTTGATAGCTAAAAAATCCATTACTAAAATTCAAAAACAATGTATCCAAAAACTAAAAATATCAAATATGGTCCAACTGAAAACAAATCTTCACTAAAAACCAAACAAAAATCAAAAACCCAATCTACCCTTTTGTTTTTATTGATCCTATAATAACTTTGTTACATAATTTAACCTTTAAACAACGGAAATTGGAGAAAATGAACGAGATGAGACGGCTACGATTTAGATGCTTATAGTTTTTAGGTTTTATTTTTAGTACAATTTTTAGGTATTAGGATTAGAAAACGTATATAATAGTATTATTTAAATCATATCTGGATTTTTTTTAAAAAAATATATGGAAGTTAAAAAAAAATGGAAAACGAAATCTTAACTAAAATTTACAATATGTTAATATATATATATAGATAAAATATATTGGATTATCGATTTGGTTCAGTTTAAACTCAAACCAAACCATTCTGGTTGAGTAAAACATGAACCAATTGGGTTATGTAAAGAAAACGGTTTGGTTTGGGTCGGTTTAACTTCGGTTGGTCGGTTCGGTTCGGTTTGGGTTTTTTGTCTACCCCTAATTACCAATACACCTAACCATATATCAACCAATAGAAAAATAGAATAGAGAATATTGTCAATAAATTTTGTATTGAAAACTGAAAACAACATTTATTTTTGAAACAAAAATTTTACTCAAGAACGACAAGTAATTTGAAACAGAGGGAATACTATGAAAATGACAAGTTGTGACCACACTTGGAATGTCTCAAGCTTCATCACGTACGGTAGAATATTTGTGATACTTCATAGGGCTTATTTGTGATATAACCAAATAAAAAAGTGAAATTAGTTTTATAGAGAGATGTTAGAGAGAGATAGGAAGAAAGAAGAGGAGAGAGGGTGTGATTTTAGTTAGATAATAAATATGTTTTTTTTGTTTGGCTATCTCATCTAATTTCCCTACTTCATATTTACTTTTATTTGCATTTTCCGAATAACCAATAGAATTTTTTTAAATTATTTTTATTAAATTAATTTTAAATTAAATATTAAATATAAATATATTAAAAATGTTACTATTTTTTTAATCTACGTGATATGGTCAAGACACTCTTTACAGAAAAAGTAATATCTTTTGTTGGTCAACAACTCAACATCAATTTTTTTTTTTTTTGTCGACGCCCATCTTGTAAGATCAAGTGGTAGTCGGTCTTGAGTCATTCCGGAGAAACGCTCTGTCCGTCTGGGTCTGATCTATGTGGGAAAAAAGAACACCACTACTTCTTGCCTCCTTGGCGAGAGAGTCCGCACGCAAGTTCTTGTTCCTAGGTATATGAGCAATACTGAAATCCAAAAAACCAGCTCGTAGAAGCCGGAAGGAGACTAGCTCAGAGTTAAAGGCCGGCCAATCGGTAGGATTAGCAATCATGTCCACAAGGTCGGAGCAGTCCGTCTCTATGTGGATCACATTGCAGAGTAAATCTCTTAAGCAAGACATCGCCCATATAAGCCCTTCCATCTCTGCATGTAGAGCAGAAAGGCTTTTACGGCATCCTTGTAGTCCAAATCTCTCAACTCCCATTTGATCCTTGTAGAACCACCCTAGACCACTGACCGTGCCCTTATCGATCCATGATGCATCGATTTGGCAGGTCGGCCGTTGGGGGTCCACCAGGACTGGTGAGCTAAGCAGCGGAGCAGATTGTGTTTCCTCTTCCTCTTCCTCCTCAGGGAGGTTTGTTTTTCTCCAGCATTCAGTCTCAATGGTAGCTAGTTGGAGGGTATCAGCAGGTGATACCTCCTTTCCATTGAAAACTTTATCATTACGTGCCTTCCAGATGTACCAAAGGATCCATGGGAAGGTCTCAATAAGTGGTTCCATATAAGCCACGTTTTTCTTCTTCAAGAAAAGGAAATTCATGTTTTGATAAACAGAGGTACTCGGGAAGTAACCCGGAAGGGACGGATAGTCTGATAAAGCCCACACGGATGGCGGGGGCATTCAAAGAAGATGATTAATTGTTTCCTCGGGGTCACGCATCTAGGACAGCTCTATCGGTGCCCAAGTGTCTATAGGTGAGTCCCGATTAGGCGGCAATATCCTGTCAAAGTTTGCCACATAAAGTGTCTCATCTTTCCAGGAGCAGGGATGCTTCACACATGGCTCTGTAAACCAGTGATACTAGGTTGTGGAGTCTGGGCTTCCGCATCACACGCCTTAGTCTCCTGTAGTCGATTATATCCTGATTTAACCGTATAAGCGCCCGACTTTGTGTAATTCCATGCATATCCATCCATAGACCATGTATTACTTGGGCGTAGTGTAAGGATAAGTGGGATGTCTTCTGGATGGAAATATTCCAATAAAAGATTAGTATCCCAATCCCTTGTATCACGCCTAATGAAGGAGTGAACAAGTAGTTTTGGGTGTCTATATGTAATTCGATCAGACGGTCTCGGAGGACGAGCATGAATATCTGGGACCCAAGGCTCCGTCCAAACATATGTGTTCGATCCTGCTCCAATAGTTTTCCGAAGGCCAGATTTTAGTAGTGGCTTTGCTGCCATAATGCTACGCCAACCATAGCACGGTGAGTATACCTTTTGATCTTCCAAAGGGCTTGACCGATTATAGTATCGTCCTCTCAGAACACTCGGGCCAGGAGGGAGTTCGGAAACTGTATCAATCTCCATAGTTGTTTTTCTAACAAGGCAATATTAAAGTCATGTAGATCTAAGAATCCAAGTCCACCCTGGTCATGTGGTATGCAGATCTTATCCCATGCAATCCAATGTAATCCTCGGTTGTTTGGCTCGAACTCCACCAAAAGTTTGAGATTGCACTTTTTAATTTATCAACAATGCCTTGTGGAAGCAAATAACACAACATACTGTATGTCGGTACAGCTTGCGCCACAGATTTGATTTGGACTTCTTTCCCTCCTTTCGAGAGTAATCTGGCCGACCACGAGGTAACACGTCCATATAGGCGATCTTGTACGTAGGAGAAAGTCTTCATCTTAGAACCACAAATTTGTTCTGGGAGTCCGAGATACTTTTCCATTCCTCCTTCATTAGTGATCCCAAGAACACTCTTTATATCTTGTTTAACACTTTGGTCAATCTTATTTCCAAAAATAATGGATGACTTAGACGCATTAAGTTGTTGTCCTGATGCCCTTCCATATGTGCCTAAGATGTCTAGAATTTCTTTGCACTGACTCACTTCTGCTTTGAAGAAAAAAAGATTATCATCTGCAAAGAGAAGGTGTGAAATTCGGGGGCTGGCCCGGGCAACTCGTAGTCCCAATATGCGCTTCTCTTCCTCCGCTCCTTTAAGGAGGGAGATCAGAGCTTCAGTGCACAAAATGAAAAGAAATGGTGATAAAGGATCACCCTGCCTCAATCCTCTCGTGGGTGTAATTTTACCCCGTGGTTCTCCATTAATTATCACCTGATAGGAGACCGATGTGACACAAAACATTAAAAGATCGACCAACTTTTCCGCAAACCCCAAACGCAGCATCAGAGATCGAATAAAACTCCATTCTACCCTGTCTTACGCTTTGCTCATATCCGTTTTGATGGCCATGAAATCCTCTCTAGCTCTAGTGTTCGTTCGGAGGGCATGAAAATTCTCTTGCGCTAGCAGAATGTTATCTGTGTTTAGCCGCCTTGCGACGAAAGCAGATTGGGTCTCCGAAATTAGGTCAGGAAGAACTCTCTTTAGACGTTTGGATAATACTTTTGAGATAATTTTGTAGCTGACGTTACAAAGGCTAATAGGTCGAACTCCGTCATCTCCCTCGGTTTTGTTTGTTCGGGATCAAACAAATATTAGTCTGATTCAGTCTCGGGTCAAAGTTCCCATCAATAAAGAAGTCTTGTACTAGCCGGATGATATCTTTTTGCATAACCTGCCAAAATTTCTGGAAAAGTTTGCTCGTCATACCGTCAGGGCCTGGAGCTTTATCAGGGTTAATATCAAATAAAGCTTTTTAATTTCCTGCTCTGTTGGTTCAGCTGTAAGAATATCGTTTGTGGACGCTGAAACTTTATTTTTATGTATCGCAGGGAGGCGTCCATGTATGTAGGTATAGATGTTGAGAAAAGTTCTTGGAAATAGTCAACAGCCACCTTTTCTATTACAAGATCACTCTCAACCATCATGCCTTCTTTGTTCTTGATACAAGTGACGCGATTTCGTGCTCGTCTTTGTTTTGTGATCGAGTGGTGAAATTTTGTGTTTCTATCGCCTGCTCGACGCCATTGTGTTCTACTTTTTGTTCCCAAAATTGATCCTCTTCCCTAAGCGGTGATAAGTTGGCGTCTCAGGTCTTCCAATTCTTCAAGAGTAGAATGCTCATCATCCTGGACTAGATCAATCTTTCTTTTCAGCTCTTCAATAAGTCTTTCTGAATTGGTCGGATTATTCTTTTCCAAGAAATTATGTTTCGTCGACACGAGGCCACTTTATGGTGAAAGTTCACATCATGAGCTTCGCTGAAAGTGCCCCAACCCGAAACAATAGCCTCTTTAAAACCAGGTTTCCCCAAGCATCTTTTATCAAATCTAAAGCTCTTCTTTGATCTTCTGTAGATAGATTGTATACGTGCTAACACCGGTCTGTGGTCCGATCTCCAAAGTCGTAAAAATTCCACATTTGTAGCCGGGAAGAGCGAGTGCCATTCTTCATTCGCAACAGCTCTGTCTAACTTGCATTTAACCTTTCCGCAACGTCTTTTTCCCACCCACGAAAACGAGTTTCCTTTGTATGGAAAATCTAACATCCCGCAATTAACTAGCATGGTACGGAATGAGAGGAAAGAATTTTCAGTCTCCTCCTTCCTCCTCTCTTTTCATGATTACCCGTATTTCATTGAAATCACCAATCATAAACCAAGTGTGGCTCCGGTTTAAACTCATTCGTGTTAGTCGCTCCCAAACTAAATCACGATTTTTAATAACCGGATCACCATAGACAAAGGTCATATAGATAGTGTGTCCTTCAAAAGTAGATTCAATATCAATCATGTGTTCATCCGAATATAAAATAGAAACAACTGGATCATCCATGTAAAAAAGCGCTAATCCACCACTACGACCACGCGGATCGACAGTGTAGACGCGGTCATAACCAAAAGAAACTTGCACATCTTACAAAAAGGACCGATTGTTTTTTGTCTCCGATAGAAATAAAAATCTAGGTGAAAAACAGTGATAAAGTTCTTGAAGATGTTCCTTTGTCAAGAGAGCCCTGGCTCCTTGACAGTTCCAAGCAACAATGTTCATTACGGGGCTTTCGGTGGCCTTCCGCTGGCCACTTTAGAGTTGTTTCCTTTTAAAGAAGCTGCACCTCGGGTTTTTTTTTGGTCATCTGATGTAATTAGTCCCAGCTAGCCTGAAATGGAAGAGCACGGCCCAAGTCCTGTGGCTATGGGCTTAGGAGAACGAAGACCAGCAAGGAGATGGCGTTGTCTCAAAGAAACTCCAATTGACGGACTTCGCGATGCTTTCTTGCTCTTTCCCGATGACGCAGAGATACGGGTTGAAGGAAACTCAATATCAATTACATTCATAATAACTGACTAGGACATTTATAAATATAATTACTCCAGAATATAGTATGTTTTGCTCGAATGTATTATTTCGAAATGGAACAACCAATATGATTATATAAATATGGAATGTGTGAGAAGATGGTATAAATGAGAGGTTTAATCACAGACTGTTGGATTGAGATCCATAAGAGCATCTCCAACAGACCTTTATCCCCTCATTTTTTGAAGGCTTTTGCTTTCCAACAGACCCTTATCCCCTCAAATTTTAAAGGGGTGAACAGTACACCCTCAAATTTGAAAGGGCACTGTAGCGGCCCTTAAAACACTGTTTACTTTTCACTTTAGTCTTTCTATTTATATATGTTTAGTGATTGTGTACTTATTATTTCTAATTTGGCATTCTACTATTATAATTATATTGATATTTCAATATTATGACTGTGGTCTTATAAAATTATTTTTAAATAATAATAATATATTATTTCACACAATATATTTCAAAAAGTTAACACAAATACAAAATTATAATACAATCATAATATTTTAAATCAAAATAAAAGTTACATAAAATGAAATATTACACATTAAAATATATCTTACAATACTAATATTCAAGTAAATCCATAAGCTGAAATATATCTTACACATTAAAATATATCGTATTGATTAGTTTTGTATTATATATATATGTTGTAATTTGAATTATTTGTGTTTTATTATTATATGTAATTTTATGTTTTATGTTTTCTATCTTTTATTATAAATAATTTGATGTTATAATTAAATCTGTTTACTAATTATGTCAATACTATATATTAATATATGTTTATTGTTTATTTATTAAATTTTAATGACTATAATTAACTATTAAGCAAATTGAGGATTAAAATGTAAAATATAAATTTTTAAGAGAAAAAATCTGAGGATCAACATTGGAGAACAATCTTTTCATCATTTATTTTGAAGGTGGACCCCATAAAAAATAAAAATAAAAATAAGGGGCTTGTTGGAGACCATAACTGAATTTTACAGAACTAAAATATCAAACTGCCACGTGTCATAATGCTATGACTCTAATTGCTGATGTGGATCAACAAACAAAACGGAATCAAATTCATATCCCAGAAACGGGAACCTTTGGAAAAGTTTCTCCCGCAAACGAAAAAGCTTTTGAATTAAAATTTCTATAATCAATAAACTTTTTTGAAACAAATCAACCAACAGAATCGAAATCTATAGCTGTCAAAAAAAAAAAGAATCGAAATCTATATCATCTCCCATCAACTACAGTTTTTGATTAAAAGAATTGATAACAATACATGAACGAAGTTAAACAAAATCCAAAAACAACCCAAAATGTTTCTAACTTTCACGTTTCTTCAGATACACTTTTCCAACTAAAAACCATTTAAATCTTATTCTGTCAATAGTTTTTCCAAGATTCAAAGATACAACAAAAGGAAAACAAAAGCACGCGTGTGTAGTGGAGAAAGTTAACAGGCAATTTGATTACAAGTGTAGTTTTCAACGGAAGTAACCGTAGAGTTCCAAGTAGCAAATGCAAAAGTTCCAAGGAGTTGATGTGTCTGCGGTTGGACCGGTCATTACCAGGCTGAAAAATCTGAAGGGAAGTAACGCATTTGCTGCTGTAATTGGCCACGATGCAAACTGGCCAGCCTTGCACACTGTTTGATCGTTCTCATGGACTCTCAAATCCGTCCATGTTTTCCCATCCATTGATCCCTTCATACCCCATCAAGACACACATAATCTTCCTTAAGCAGCTTGTCTTGGTAAAGACATCTTAGGCTGAAAGATTTAGATAAAAGATACCTGAAACTTCCAGGACCTTGCGTATGCTCTTGACCCGTCTTGTCTGAACGTGTAGTAGTTGCACATAAGCTGCATCCCACAATCCTCGCCCAGGTTAGTTTCTTACATATCGAACTAAAAACACAAACTATTTTGCTTCCAAGTCTGTGAGCATTGGTTTATGAAGTTCTCAAACTGAATCAAACAGAGGATGTGATAGAAAGAGAAGCTATGGAAGAGACCTGGTGATCTTCTCCTAAGTCCACCATCCACCAGGAAGATATACGTCCGTCTTCCATCCTAGGCCCTGCAAAGGAAGTACCCTGGTGCCCAAAAAAGAAGAAGAATTGGATATACTCGTAGACAACAGGCAAGGATATTTTTATAGTTCAAGCCAAGTTCCAATTCATGTAAGAAGAACGAATCTTTGGTGGACCATACCACGTAGGTTTTTGAAGCTAAAGCCTTCGGATCAGTAAATCTAGAAGTGGGGCTACTTGATGTAATGATGATTTTCTGGAAACATCGAGAAATTCAAAGCATTAGGAACTCTTGCTTCCAGTAGAACTCCTTGTCATAGTTCTTGTAAGACGACTTGAAGACATAAAAAAAAGTAAAGATGAAACTGAGTTTAAAACCTTTGCGAGAACTGGGTTGACCCATTGATGACTCCCATAGGATGTACCAACAAAGTGAAGCACCCCATTGCTATCCCCATCACGTATGTACTGAAGCTCCTTGAAACTCGACTTCCGGTGTTGGAGCCTTGAACTAGAGATGAAAGCTTTAAGGATTTGACTATTCTGTAGATATAAAGCTGGAGGTGTTTACAATCAAAAGATACATGACTGTATAATTCTTACGTCGCTTCATTTCCGGGGCATGTTAATCTAGAAGCCAAAAAACTAGCAGCCTCCTTTACCTGTACACAACATAAAATAAGAGAGGGCTAGGGGGAGAAGAAAAGTCTTGAAAGGAGTAACAAAAGGGTCATAAATGTTACAAACTTACAAGATGATTGAATACTGGGATTTGTCTGCTTAAGTTGCTGTTTTCTAACTGCAAGATCATTAAGCATAGATGACATCAGTATAATCAATTTTAAAAGAAATAATAGAAGTCTATCCAGCATAAGCAGTGTCAGGATCTGTTTTACCCTCTCAAGCAACTCATATGGCAACAAAGAGAAGCGCACATGAGGCAACAAGTCATCAAGTGACTGGAGTCTTTCTTTGAAAAAGTTTCTGGATTAGAATAGTTCATTAGCTCATCTATATCTTCCCAACGCTGTGGCTCCTCAGCTTTCATGCACCACATGAGAACAGCATCAAGAATCTTTTCCTCAGATGTCACTGTTAGATCTGCAGACTGCAAATTCAGGTATTAACACTGATCAGTCATGCCAAAAAAAAAAACACTGATCAGTAAATGAAGAACAACAATGTTTTCCACAAGAACTAAATGTAGCAGTTTTTGGTCAAGTCCCCAATTAGATTGAGAGGTTCTTGCAAGAATAAGAAGGTTGGTGCAAGAGAATACACACCTCAAGAATATCACTGAAAGTGGCCTGATCTAACAAGACAAAGTCCAGACTCGCCGTGGTACAGTAGTCAAAGTGCATAGAGAACTTCCTCTTGCACATCTCCTCAATGAGTTTACATGATGAGATAGACGAAACCACTTGGAGAACTGAGCATACAGAATCCTGCAACAAAGTTCAGAGGTTAGCTTTCAAAAACGCCCTACTAATTCTCCAAATCTGTCTGCTTCCACGCCAAAAAAAACTTGCATAAAAGAATTATTCTTGTTGTATGATCTTCTTCCAAAACAAGAACGCCATCCCTGCATGTAATATATACATGGAACAATATTAATATTTCCTTTTCTTTATTTTCTCAGAAGTCTGAAACCACAACCCCACGGGCCACGGCTCGTTAAGCTCTCTCTACCATACACAACCCATAATGCAACAGATGCACTGGAAAAGAATAGAAACATGATAACAAAAAAAAAAGAGAAATATCATTTACTAAAGAGGGTTGTGAAGAAAAAATCACCTCTGAGAGGCACTCTAAGAGCATTTTGCAGCATTCCTGATGAAGTGGAACAACTCCAAACCGGTCAGCTAGAAAGAGAAGATGGATCAAATCGCTACCAAAGTTCAGAGTGTCTTCCATGTTCAACTCTCCGCTATACATGAAATTAAGCATAGCCTTGAACGCTTCTGGTGACACATCGGTTAAGTAGATCGTTGACGAATGGCTTTCACTCATCCCATTTGTAAACATCTGTATGTTCATTGAAAACAAATGAAAACTCAGAATCAATCTTTTTTCATGCACATTAGAACTGTAACCACAAAAAGAGAGATCGTCACCTTTGCAAATGCAACACTCCAAAGACTAAGAATGACTTTGTGAGATTGGAAAGTGAGACCATGTTCAGTGAGGCAGATCTTTACATCACTATACTCGCCGCTTGAGTACAACGCTTTCAGCTTACCCACGTCAGCAGGGAAAGCAGTTGGGAACATAAAACCAGACAAGGGGTGAAACTGGACATGATAGTTCGACTTTCTTGCAAGGGTCAGATGCTCTGTTGCTTAGTTTTAAGCGGTTTATATATTCATCACACTGTCTCACCAATGGCATCACTTCAAAACTAGAACTCAAATCCCGCAACGGAGCAAGCTCTGATTCGAAAATCTACATCAAAACAAATAGGTTAGAAGAAAAGCATGAGGATGAAGAAGAATCCTCCAAGCTTCATAACAGAACAAGTACCTGAGTTCGTCCTGTATAGATATACTGAAGAAGTGCATGAAGAATCGGATACGAGACACCACGAAGATGAACGACATCCCCATCTGACGAGCTCAAAGGAAAACTACCTGATGCCTGTAAGATAACCTTGTGAGCAGGTACATCCACTTCCTCTTCACCAACAAGAAAGATCATGTCAGATAACTCCCAACTCTCCAGAAAGTTACCAAGCCCCCACTGTTCATAACCATAACCCGTCCCTTCTTCCTCATCTCCTTTAACCTCACGGTAATCCACTTGCTTCCACAGCGAGATACGATCACGCGTCACAGGGAACACACTCACATTCCTGTACCCAACATGTTTATCCCAGCTGCTCAGCCCAACGTACTGGACACTACAGTTAGGCTTGGAGTCCTGCCACTGAAACACCAGGTTCTGAAACGGATACCGACCTTTCCCAATGCTGACCAACCCATCGTAGATACTGATCCAGTAACTCTCGAACTCCAAGGAACAACGACAGAGATCAGAAGCCTCCTCGTCCACGACAGACTCCCCATCGACCTGAATCTTCAGCCTCCGGTTCCTGTTGCTACCGATGATGACAATGTAGTGAGGACTGTTGTCTTTCTTGTAATGGTAATGCTGACTCCCCACGTTCTCTCTGAACACCACCGTGACGTCGTTGTGAGCGAAGGCGTCAAAGGCAACGCAGCCTCTTCCTGCTTCACGGAACTTGAGATCATCGCTCCAAGCGCACTCGAAAGGTGCAACGGTTAAAAAGTTGCTCTCTTTAACCGCAACCATGTTTCTACTACATAAAACCCAGAAGCAATCAAACTCTATATATAGTAAGAAAAATCAAAAAGGAAAGAACAGGATCCACTCATTCAGACATTTCGACGAACACATAGACCCAAACTCAACCAAGATCACACAAACTAAGATTTTTTTCAGACAAGCTCCGTTTAAGACAAGATCAGAGCTTTTTTTAAAAAAATTTTTTTGAAGAAATGAAGGTCCTTTTCAAAAAAGCCAGAAACTACTAGAACACCAACAACTTGGCGGAAAATATCTGAAACCATTTATAACATCATAACAACTGGCGCGTACCCCACCATGAGCTTCCGCCGTCAAATCTCCACCACACAAGGTTGTAATTATAAGAAAGAAACACGAGAAAAACGACGGTGGAGAGAAAAAGATGGAAGAAGAAAATATCAGATCGCATCAACATACAGACAAAGATTATAAAGCCATTTAAAGAGGTGGAGGAGGATAAAGATTACCTTATTATCAATCAGGGGTGACTCATGATCGTGTAAGAGATCTAATTCTTTAAGATATATAATAGGAAAGAGCCAAAACTGGAAAGTAAAGACCCGTAAACGATGAAGAAGACGACATTGATAGACTGATGAGATATTTTCTAGAAAAATATAAATGTTATCTAGTGGATGGGCCAGAAATTATCAGTATAAGGCCCCATCATAACTCGAGGGTTACCATGTAAAGTGAGCTTTTGATTGTTCGGACAAAACCGTGTTAAGAAGCATATTGTGTGATCAGAACAGTTTTTAAGACTTTTTTTTTTTTAAAAAAAACAGTTTTTAAAACTAAATCTTGAAAGAACATTCAATTTTTCTGAAAATTTCAAGTTCGGTTCGACCGGAATTAGTTTGGTTTGTATTCGGTTAGGCTTATGATGAAATTGATTTTATTCATGTTGGTTTTGTTTTGTTCGATTCGGTTAAAAATCAATTTACAAAACATAAAATAAAAACCAGCGATCATTAATATTTTTTAAAACTAAAAGAAAATACATGAAACTTTAGTTCTAAAAACATCGTTTTTAATCAGAAAAAATTTGTACCAGAAATATAGGTTTAAATCAGAAAGTAACAATATCTTAATATCGTTAGTATATATTCAATTAAAATTAATTAAATAGATACATTCGTTTTTTACTTTGGTTCTAAACCAAACTGAACCAAACTTTTTAGTTGATAAAAACATCAACTAAATGATTTGGGTATATATTTGGTTTGGTTTCTGCCATCCCTAGTATCCATATAAATGTGTTTTATGATTTCTTTTGTAATTTGTAAGCCAATTACTCAAATGAAAGCTGAGATTAAGAAAACTTGTGAAGCATTAAGAGCAATAAACTTGATAGAAATAAGAAAAAGAGTCTTGACAAATCCTACGTTTACCCCTTAAAACCAAACCCAACAACTGCAGTAAACTCTCTCACAGAACTAAAAGCCCATCATCATTTTATCACACAATATTGGAGCAGATTCAAAGGTCCATCTATCATCATCGCAACACAAAGGGGGGAGAGAGAGAGAACAACAACAAACATGATATAAATGAAAGTTTATGTTGTTACGGCTTGAGATGGCAGTTTTGGGTGGCTATGCTCTGCTTCATAAGTAACAATAAGCATTGCCGGATCTTCCACACATCTCTCTACGTGTTTCCTCGCTGGACAACCTCTCATGCTACTGCATTTGTAATATCCCCTGCCAATTTTCCAACACCCCAACACTTTTCAAAAATAAGACTCATACTTCATACACAGTAAGAGTTCATCAGAAGTGATCAAGAAAGAGTATTATACCTTGGATAAGGAGAGCCCTTGATGGGTTTCTGACCATATTTTCGCCACGAATAATCATCAGGAGGGATATCTGCAACCTTGTTACTTATAGCAGGCACTCTTATCGATCTCCTAACCCTATGTTTCCTTTCAATTCGCAACATGCATTATTAAGAGAGACTCTCTGAAAATGAAATACAAAAAGAAAATTGCAGCTGACCTTTTCTTAGAGCAGTGGCATCGGCTTCCATGCTCGTCTCCTTTCAAGAGGCACTTTCTCTTAGAATGTGATAAACTCTGATCCCCTACCAAATGAAATGAGTTTCTCCCTTCTGCGTTGGCCACGCTACCATCTATGCTAAGCGATGAAACAAAGGACCTAGTGGATGACATGGTTGGTGTACAACTCGAGTTATCGAAGCTCAAACTTATCCCTCCACCGCTGCACTTCCTAAGCATAATCTCAGCTTGATGATGTCTTTGTTGCTGCTGCTGCTGCTGCTGTTGATGTAGATGGTGAGCCTGCAGCCGTTCATGTAACTGCTGTTGATGTTCTGGAAACATATTGGGATAAGTTGAAGAAGGCATCGTTGCCTGGTGGTTAAGCTGAAGGAGAGGGGCTTTTAAACTGAAAGACCGGGTCCCTAAGGTGAGAGAATCAGTGGGTTTCAAGCTCAAATCATGGAGACCAGACCGGAACACTGGTGCTTTCTGAGATGGTTCTTGAAGTTGAGTTCTTTGGAGACGACAAGGATCAAGGAAGATGGTTTGAGACAAATGGTGGGTCAGAGGTTTCTTATTGGCTCTTCTAAACCTGGCATGACCCACGCTTTTGCTTAACAGACTCCCAACTCTCTTGAACCTAGACACAGCTTCTCTAGTTTCAGACACTAAACAACTCACTTGATCTTGTTGTTGATTTGGTGGTGTAGATAAGAGGTTAAGAACTCTATGACAACTCTCAACAGCTGCTCTGTTGGTTCCTTCTATCTCCTCCATATGTCTTAAACTAAAGAAAGAACCCTAATTTTTTTCCAAAGACCACTAATCTATCCTAGAAACCCGAAATGGGAAAGACCCAGATAGTAAAGTTTCCGTTTTTACACAAACCCATTCTCCAAAAAAAAAAGAAGTTGCCTTTCTTAAGCTTGAAGACGAAAAGATTGCTTCTTAACTACAAGATCAAGGTCTAACAACACTCTACATCAAAAGGAAAAAATCAAACTTGATACACCAGAAGGAGAAGGAATTGAGAGAGAGAGAGAGAGTGATGAGGACCTTGTTGGATGCTTGGAAGCTTAAAAGAGAGAGGAGGGGCTGGTAATGAGTTGTCAAACCCAAGATTCCACCACCATCTTCTTTAAAGAGGTTCGAGAAAACGAAAGGTGTGAAAGAGAAGACTTTTCTTTGACACACACACACACTCTCTCTCTTTCTCTCTAGAGATTCTGCAATAACTCAAGGCATCCCCTCCGACTGTTTCAAGAAATCATTTTAAAAGAGCAAAAAAAAAAGAAACTTTATTTTGGAAAAAGAAAAAGCAAAGAGAGATAGAGAGGAAAAGGAACGAAACCGGCGTCTTATTACAGAGGTGGGTCCCATTCGAAGACCTTAATTTAGGTAAGATTCGGAATTTTTCATTTTTTTAATTAATTAAACTTATCGTAAAGAAGCAATTAGTCTTCTCTGTAATAATCAAACTCCTGACATAAACATATACTATTATTTAAATCAAATGTAGTTTCACTAAGGAAAAATTTAGCAGTTTCATAGTAACAGCTGTGGCTTATCTGCCTTATCGTTATAAAAAACGTTTAGTTCAAAGTTTTTTCTAGTTTACTTTTTGTAAGTAAAACCAAAAACAAAAGTAGAAGCAAAAGCTCTTTTCTTTCTAACGGTTACTTATTTTACCACAAGGTGTCTTTTTCTTTTACGGATTCTTTTAGTAAGAACCAGATCATGTGTTTAGCATAAAGTTAAGTTTACATGAAGACAAAAATGTCTTTAGTAATAAACATTTCAACGGTTCCCTTTGCTAGGTAGTATATTTTTTCAGCATCCAAGGCTAGTTTTGAAGTTCCAATTTTATGTTAAAAATTTATAAATATGAAGTTTCAAAATATATCGCTAAGAAGCAATCTGTATTTCTCTGTTATAATCAGGCTCCTGACAGAAACTTATATTAGCAGCATCATAATAATAAGATATTCATTTCATCGTTATATACGAAGTTAATTTAGGGTAAAGATCGTTTAATTCCAAGTTTTTTAGTTTACTTTTCGTAAGTAGTACCAACAATTGATACAAGGTGTTCTCTCTCCTCTATCCCCTTTCTCTCTCGACCACTTCTTTTAAAACAGAGCCTGTGTTCACCCTCCGGCGTACGGACGGCGCGTCTGTGCGCGTACCGAGGCCGGAGGGGTTTCTTCTCCCTTTTTTTGGTTTTCCCTTTGCTCTGCTCAGCCTCTGCTCTCCGTGCTCGATATGTGCGTTCTTCTAGGTTAGGGCTCGCGTTTCGGTGAAAGCTTCATCGGGGAGTGGAAACAAGGTGGATGTGGCTCTTTCTCGGACTTCTGGCGAGGATGCGGTGGCGGCGGATCTGAGTCGGTTTTAGGGTTCATGGAGGGCTCCTTTTTCCCTGTTTGGAGTTCTCCGGCTTTCCATCGTCGTGAGGAGGAAGCAAGTGTTCGAGTCAAGGTGGGTTCATTTGTAGTCGTGGCTGCGGATCTGATGCTTTGTGCTCGTTTGGTTTGATGGCGGTTTCATAGGGTTTCTTGGTCGGAGAGATTCCGGTCTCTGCTCACCGTAATCAAGAGTTGTCTTTGTTAAGCTTGAAGACGAAAAGATTGCTTCTTTAACTACAAGATCAAAGCAAACATCAAACTTGATACACCAAAAGGAGAAGGAATTGAGAGAGAGAGAGAGAGAGAGAGAGAGAGTGATGAGGACCTTGGTGGATGCTTGGAGGAAGCTTAAGAGAGAGAGTGAGGGGACTGGTAATGAGTTGTCAAACCCAAGATTCCACCACCATCTTCTTTAAAGAGGTTTCGAGAAAACGAAAGGTGTGAAAGAGAAGACTTTTCTTGACACACGCAGACACACACACTCTCTCTCTCTAGCTTCTGCAATAACTCAAGGCATCCCCTCCGACTGTTTCAAGAAATCATTTTTTAAAGGAGAAGAAAAAAATAAACTTTATTTTGGACAAAAGCAAAGAGAACGAAACTGGCGTCTTACAGAGGTGGGTCCCATTCAAAGACCTCAATTTAGGTAAGATTCGGATTTTTTATTTTTTTTATTAATTAAACTTATCGTAAAGAAGCAATTAGTCTTCTCTGTAATAATCAAACTCCTGACATAAACTTTTGTATTATTTAAAATATAGTTTCATTAAGGAAAATTTAGCAGTTTCATAGTAACAGCTGTGGCTTATCTGCCTTATCGTTATAAAAACGTTTAGTTCAAAGTTTTTCTAGTTTACTTTTGTAAGTAAAACCAAAACAAAAGTAGAAGCAAAAGCTCTTTTCTTCTAACGGTTACTATATTTACCACAACGTTTCTTTTTCTTCTACGGATTTTTAGTAAGAATCAAATGATGTGTTAAGCATAAAGTTAAGCTGACGTGAAGACAAAAAAGTGTTTATAGTAATAAAACTTTTCAACGGATTCCTTCTTTGCGTAGGTAAAATAGTTCAGCAGTCCAAGCTTTTCCCCATATTATCAATCCACCTTTTTTAGCATCCAAAGCTAATTTTGAAGATCCATTTTATATACTATACACCAAATAAATATAAAGTTTGAAAACTGAATTGGCAAAACTCGTTTCAAAGTTTTCTTTTTGGGTTGACTTCAATAAAATTGTTTTAAGTCACACAATAATTGAAACAAATATTCAAAGAAATGACAACAAACATTTATCCTCCTATCTAAATCATACATTCAAACGTCCAAAAACGACACAGTCTCCTCTGTAAAACTATTTTGAATATTCTTAGACAAACAAAGTGTCTATCTGTCTATTCATTTTAAGATTATAAAGAAGAAAAAAGAATATAATTTTATTACTAAACTACAATAACACATTCCACTGCTCCTGCACTTCACTTCTTCCTCTCGGTCTACAAATGATTCAACGAAGAAGAAGAATTTTGTTTCTTCTGCATAAGAGTCTTGAACAGTTCTTTTAGTTGTTGTTGCATTCAGGGAGCTTCCGAGCATAAACTAGCACCATTACAAACTCCTTTGCAGAGGAACCAATTGATGCAGTGACTCTTTCATTTTTAGAAGTTGTTGTTTGCAACCATAGCTCCACTAAGCTACGAAGCTGCAACGTTGGGATCACCGGTTCTCCCATACATCTTATCTCTACCTGTTATAACATTAATAATTAAGTGAACAAAAAGGGAGAATTCATTTTACTTCAAACATTAAAGAAAAAGGATCTTAGTTAGTCAATACGTAAAGTCTTTGTCGAGTTTAGCTTTACAAAGCGGTGAGACCCATTAGCTTTATAGTTGTGGCTCACAGTCTCGGGGATTCATAAAAGTTTCAAGATAATACACTAACAATTATGGACCTTACATTCACCCTATCAAATGTAGGGATTGACTCGATCTATAGAAAGTACGGACATTAGAGGACCTGAGTGCCAGTGGATACAAGCTAGAAACAGTAAAGTGCAACTGCAGAGAAAAAGGTTGCTTGCTTACCTCAGTTTCACTCTTGAGATCAAGCTTCCTCATGAGGTACTTTTGGATAAAAGAAACTGGAATATTTCCATCCCTATCATATAATGATGAGACAGCAGATCAACTCTTTGTTCAATATAACTCTTCCAAACGCAAATTTAGACACTCTCAATACAGAGCTACGTGTGAGATATCGCCCATTGAACACCACAGTAATAAGAAGAAGAAAACTTACCTTATTCTCAAGTAGTTTGCTGGAATCTGAGGCAGTGATGTTTCTCCTTCCCTGAAACCAGGAAGCCTTGTCAAGATACCAAAGATGCATAAATTAAAAAACTCGGATACAGAGCAAAAATCTCACTGATTATTTGAAGCCACAAGTGAGAACCAAACCGGACCATTTCTCCTCCCTTTTTGGTTTTCCCTTTGCTCTGCTCAGCCTCTGCTCTCCGTGCTCGATATGTGCGTTCTTCTAGGTTAGGGCTCGCGTTTCGGTGAAAGCTTCACGAGGAGTGGAAACAAGGTGGATGTGGCTCTTTCTCGGACTTCGGCGAGGGTGCGGTGAAGCCGGATCTGAGTCGGTTTTAGGGTTCATGGAGGGGCTCCTTTTTCCCTGTTTGGAGTTCTCCGGCTTTCCATCGTCGTGAGGAGGAAGCAAGTGTTCGAGTCAAGGTGGGTTCATTTGTAGTCTGTGGGTCGCGGATCTGATGCTTTGTGCTCGTTTGGTTTGATGGCGGTTTCATAGGGTTTCTTGGTCGGAGAGATTCGGTCTCTGCTCACCGTAATCAAGAGTGCTTCGGTCTCTATTGGCTTAGAGGCGAGGTTTGAAGTCGGATGTGATCGTGGTGAAAGTGTCCGGTTTGTTTCCTTGTGTGTCTGGCGTTTGGTTTCGTCTCGAGTGGTCGTCTATGGCCATTAGAACTTGCCTTGTAGCCTCACAACTCTTTCCGTGCTCTCTCTTAGGCATCTGTTCAGTCCTTCCGAGAGTAGGCGACGGCCGGATTTTGGGTTTGTCTCGTTCATCATTGGCGATCTCACTCCGTTTGGCTCGGAGTTTGTTTATTACATGGTCAAGAAATTGGTCCTTTGGTTCTCAAAGGCTTTGGATGCTTAGACGGTTCTCTGAGTCATTAACCGTCTTCGAGTCAGCATCTCGTTGTAGCTCACATCCAGCCTTGTGGTTTTGGTTTTGTTCCATCTGCGGTGGTGCGGTGACTTTCTTGTGTAGGTTAAGAGACTTCGTTCAGAATGTGGCAATGGAAGCAACCCGACTTTGTGCAGGTCGTTGATGGCGAAGCGAGCACTTGCTCGATTGGGATGCGGTTCAAAGCGTCGTGTGGCGTTACATACAAATCGGCTTTGGTGGCATTTGCAAGGTTTTGGTAAGTATCTGAAACCTCCCTTCCGTCGATCTTAGCGCTTCGAAAAGTTATAAGCTTGGTGGAGATCATCGGAACTAGCTACTCCAGACATCAAGGGAACTCCGGCATCTAGCAACTAGGAGAACCTCACTTTCGAGAATCATGTTGATGGTAGAGAACGGCTACCGATATCGAAGGATTTCTAAAACAAACTAGCGGATTGTGCGGGTTTAATGGGTGGGCTTAAACTAGGCTTGTAATAGTGTGATTTCGATATTTTGTTCAAAACTAGCTTGTAACCGTGATCGATTCCGTTCGTTCGTGCCAGAGCTCATGGCAGAGCCAACAGATGTGCGGTCAATGTCCTTTGTAGGCACACACGAGTACTTAGCTCCAGAGATCATACGTGGCGAGGGACACGGCAGCGCTGTAGACTGGTGGACGTTCGGGATCTTCCTCTACGAGCTCCTACATGGAACAACACCGTTCAAAGGACCAGGCAACAGAGACACGCTCCACAACGTTGTTGGTCGGCCCCTGAAGTTCCCTGACCTCCTCACGTGAGCTCAGCGGCGCGTGACCTCATCCGTGGCCTTCTAGTGAAGGATCCTCACAGAAGAATCGCTTACACAAGGGGAGCCACGGAGATAAAGCAACACCCTTTCTTTGAAGGTGTGAACTGGGCTCTGGTGCGTAGCGCTGCACCGCCTCACATTCCTGACCCTGTTGACTTGGGACCGTTGACTGCTGCTAGAGGGAAGGCTAAGGGACATGGAGGTAGTGATCACTATAATAACTCGATGAAGCCTGATGCTCAGGTCGCTTGTGCTGCTGGTCCTGCTACCCCCACTGATGATACAGCTTATGTAGACTTTGAGTACTTTTAGACACAGTAATAAGCTGAGGGACTCTATATGTTTTTTTTTCTTGTTCATATTCTTAAATTTTGACTAATAGAGATCGTGCTATGTAAAGAGAAACAAATGACTATCAATATAAACAATGTTCAAGAAA